>DWJR01000004.1:0-10009 GCA_018249055.1 Codatractus cyledis | reverse complement strand
GTATTACCATAGCGGACATCACAATCGCATACTTTCATGAAACAAACCATTGCAATGCAACATTTCAGTTTGGCGAAGATTGCAGGGACATCTTGAAAGAGAGACCGATGTATGGTACTGGTCGAATAATTATGGGCCCGATATGTTTTATTTGAATATGTGAGGCTAGTATAGAGTAAAGAGAGGCGACAGAAATATCATTAGGTCGAAAATCTCTTGTTCGTGGACGTCTCCAAAAATAACACGTACATATTTTACTTATTTTTTTAATTAAACATCTAATATTATACAAAGGTTTATATAATCGCCTTGTGTTCTTCTCAGTTGTACAAAATTATTAAGGCTCTTCGTAAGATTTAAAACCTAACGAAACTCCGAATGTAATATATTGGCCGGAGAGGAAAGCCGCATCACTGAGGCTTCTTACTGCGTTCACAGCAAAAGCGAATCCCTCCCACGAACGAAAATAGAATAAGTACAATATATATTACGATTTATCCTAATACCTTACACTAAATGAAACATGAACGTGGAACACGACGGCCACGCGACCTGAGATTGTCTTTCGTATAAAAAGTTAACTGTCGCCGCACTCCCCGCTTTATTCACAACGCGCTGTTCCTGGAAGAAGAGACAAATATCTAATTTATAACGTTAACGTTAGCAAAAATAGTTTGTAAAAAAAAGTAAAGTAAAAAAAGGCAAAATTAGGAGACGAATTCACACACGAAGGGATCCGTGCCGGATATCGTAACAAGATATTACCACACTTCATGTGGGTACTAGAACATTGCTGAAATCATCGGACGGATAGGAATATATGACGTGAATTCTTATAGTTAACTTCTATTATTTTTAAACTTTTATTCTATATTCTTATTTTTTTCGCATAGTATAGTTAGAATAGAATATTTATATTACTTGTTGTTATAGTGGTCATAGTAGTAAACGGTGTAAAAATTTCACCTATCCTTTTATTATAGTTCATAAGATACTGATTTCATAATCATCTAATATTTTAGAATAATAATAATAAATATTCACGATTTTGAAATGGCAGACGACCACGTGTAGAAGTGTGACTCCGGTTTTATTTAGCAAAGTTTACATGTCTGTTGTTTGAAAATGATAAAATATATTTTATTTGAAATAATCTCCATAGCTATTTATACATTTTTCCCACTTCTCCAGTCGTTTATGAATGCCGGCTAAAAAATAGTTCTTTTTTTGAACCGAATCTGTTATCGAGCATTTTCGTACATCTTCATATGAATTGAAGCGTTGTTCAGCGAGAGCGTGTCCCAGTGATGATAATCGAACAGCGCCAAGTCTGGAGACTAAGCCGCATGCGCTAGTATCTCTCCACTATACCCCTCGATCGTTTCCCTGACCCATTTTGCTGTGTGTGATGGGGCATGGAGCAATATGACTTTGTGTTGCCTTTTTCCAAATTCCAAACTGATCATTTGTTGTTGGTAGCGATCAGTGTTGACAGTTTCATCAGGTTTTAGAACCTTATAATAGCCCTTCTGATCCTACCAAATACAGACCATTGTCTTCTTTCCAAAGCGATTTGATCCTTCAGTGGATGTCGATGGTTCGCCTGGATTTACCCATTGTACGGTTTGCGTACAGAGCATTTTATTTTATTGCGCCATAAGCGCAATTCCGCCGTCGAGCCAGTTCACAAAAATATCGCGATCGCGTATAACGTGTGCTCGATAATCAATCAATCATTCACAGTCTATCATTAGCAGTTTAAATCATTAAAATCAGTTTTAACTACATAGCATTTACTTTCATTTAAATTTATTACTTGATGTACGGTGTGAACTGTACATCAATTTGGTCCTTCGAGCCGGATCGCACACGACCGCGTGCGTGACCTAAATCCTCGCCACGTGCAACGGCCGCGTGTGTAATCAGAGCGTGGAGCAGCAGTCATCACCAGCAGTCATCACCAGCAGTCATCACCAGCAGTCATCATCAGCAGTCATCATAAGCAGTAAGCAGCTATCAGCAACAGAAGCGGCTCGGCGAAATAGACAAGTAAGATCTGCCCATTTTTTCTTCTTCACGATGGAAGGTTTATATACTGCCCAAGTAGATATTTATAATAATATTAAGTCACTAGAACGTAACTTCAAAAAAGATGGTAAGGATCGTAAGACCGCGGACTATTGCTATAGCCGGTTGAAAGCTTTGGAGTCGTTCTGGTCAGATTATCAATACAACCATGACCGCATTAGGACGGAGGGAAGTCGGACTCATCCGTATTTTGTTAATGCCGAATACGATCTGGCTTCCAAATTGTACAGCAGCATAAAAGCAATGATTAATCAACAGCTTAGAGACCTTCAAGGGCCCCCAGGATCTGTCTCGGCGGACCTCGGTGGTAACTTAGATTCGGGTGCTAGCGGGAAACCTTCTGAATTAAGAGAATTAAAATCTCACGGATCGCTAAGCAGACTCGACGAAATGAGACGCAAACAGGTTGCCAACTTCAAAGCATTCGATAGGACAGTAGGCAACTTAGACATCAATATTCTTTCCGAGAAGTGGGAGTTTGATGATGCTTTGAAGTTATTACAGAGCAGGTGGTCTATCATAGATTCCCTCCACTGGGAAATGGTAAGTGAGATGGATGGGGAAGAATGTCACTACGAAAGCGATTATAACAGGTACGAATCGCAATTTTATTCCCTGAAAAAAGCAATTAACAGTAAGTTGTGGTCTGAGTGTCACCGGGAGAGGGCTACGCCTCAAATGGAAGTTCCAATGTTTAGTGGTAGTTTTCATAGCTGGGTGTCCTTTAAGGAGTTGTTCGTAGAGACTATTCACAAAAACCGGTCTCTATGTAACACGCAAAAATTACAGTATTTAAAAAGTAAACTGCGGAATGAGCCTGAGAAGTTAATTCAACATCTGCACATTACATCAGAGAATTACCAAGTTGCGTGGGATATCCTAAATAATAGGTATAATAATATCAAGTTAATTTTTAATTCGCACATGAATATATTAACATCTTTAACATCTATGCAAAATCAGGCAGCTGGGAGTATAAAAAAAATCCACGACACCACAAACGAATGTTTACATGCCATTCGAAACTTAGGGGTCGATACGACCAACTGGGATCCCTTAATCGTATACTTGGTGGCACAAAAATTAGATTTCGACACACATAGGGAGTACGTTGAATCCTTGAAGGAGCCCCGAGCTTTACCATCTCTTAAGGACTTCTTAGGTTTTCTAGAAGCAAAATTTACAGCATTAGAGTCATCCAGGCGAAAAGTAGAAGGTGTCAAAACGCTTCAGCCGCAACAACAGCCACAGAACCGGCAGTTTTTGTCTCATTCGTACAATCGAAAACCACATCATTTTAAATCACCGCACGGCAATCAAAATATTTCGCATAAAACTTATAATTCGAATCACAAAACATATCGACCTAATTTACAAAAATGCCCCGTTTGCGCAAAAGATCACGGAATTTTTAATTGCACAATATTTCTTGAGTTGCAATCTGACGTCAAGCGACAAACAATATTAAAACACGGGTTATGCAAAAATTGTCTTCATCAGCATGAAGGTAAAGATTGTTTTTCAACTCGAACGTGTAGGGTTTGCAAAGAGCCTCACAACACCCTGCTCCATGAGGCTTTCAGTAAACCGACAGTCAATGACGTCACGTCCTCCACATCAAATGCAGTAAAATCGCAATCGAAGAATAGTTTAAGCGTGTTACAAAAGGATACAAAGGAGGTGTTGTTAGCAACAGCTCTAATAAACGTTAAATCAGCAGACGGCACGAACCATGTCATGCGCGCATTGATTGACCAAGGCTCGCAAACCTCTCTTATAACGGAAAACGCAGCTCAAATCTTAGGTTTGCGCAGACGCAGTTGCAAAGGAATAATAATAGGCGTAGGAGCTACAGAAAGTAATTGCAAAGGTGTCATGAATATTTGTATAAAATCAGTTTACAACGAGTTTTCGATCAACGTGGATGTTTTTATTATGAGTCGCGCCGTTAACAACCTACCGAATCAGACCTTTAGCAAACCAAATTGGTCTTACATTGAGAATATTCAATTAGCTGATCCGGAGTTCTATCGTAGTCGATCCGTAGATATACTATTAGGGGCTGATGTCTATCCATCAATTGTAATGAATGGTATTATCAGCTCAGACTCAGCGCCTATTGCGCAACAGACACGGCTGGGATGGATTTTATGTGGCAACGTAAAATCCTACCAATGCAACGTTGTAACGCTCAATACGGACGACATACATCGCTTTTGGTCAATCGAAGATATCAGTGACAGCAATGAGGTTATGTCGGAAGAAGATAAACAATGTATGGACGTATTTAAGGCTAATACAACCCGAAACGTGGACGGTAGATATGTAGTGCGTCTACCACTACACCCTGACGTCGATGAAAAATTGGGACAGTCAAGACATAAAGCATTAGCACAGTTTTACCAAATTGAAAAGAAATTTAAAAAACAAGAACAGTTAGCAACGGACTATAAATCATTCATGTCGGAATATATAAAATTAAATCACATGTATTTATCATTACATAATTCGTCACCTGGTTACTACATGCCTCACCATTGTGTGCATCGGGCTGACTCTGCAACTACAGCACTGCGAGTCGTGTTCAATGCATCGCAACCTACTTCGAACGGCTTAAGTCTTAATGATCTTATGTACCGTGGGCCGAACTTACAACAAGACCTTATGTCATTAGTAACAAGGTGGAGATTATATAAATATGTAATTACGGCCGACATCGAGAAAATGTTTAGGCAGGTTTTAATACATAGAGATGATCAAAAATATCAGAAGATTTTATGGCGCGATTCTGAAAACCAACCATTGAAAGAATATGAATTAGCAACGGTTACTTATGGTACTAAGGCCGCGCCATTCCTAGCTATGGCAGCTCTGAAACAATTAGCTAACGATGAAGGTCACAGGTTCCCGGAGGCAGCGAAAAGCGTAGAAAATCAATTTTACATGGACGATCTTCTTACCGGCGGCTATAGCATACAGTCGACCAAGCAATTACAATCAGATCTTATTCAGCTTCTTAAACTAGGGGGATTCAATTTACGAAAGTGGACATCTAACAACCGAGAATTTATTGATAACATAAGCGCAGGTCCCGGGGAAGACTTTATTTTTAAACATAAAGAATCAACAAAAACATTGGGATTAATTTGGAACTCGAAGGAAGACATGTTCACCTTTCAATGTAACATGACAAAACAATCGGACAGAGATGACACCCCTACAAAAAGAAAGCTATTAGGAGAAATATCAAAATTATTTGACCCATTAGGTTGGTTAGCTCCAGTTGTAGTGCAATTAAAATTGTTATTTCAAAACGTTTGGATAATTGACCTTAAATGGGATGACGTTATTCCCGACGACATAAACACAACCTGGAATAAAATGAGACTAGACATCGAAAACATAGATACAATAAAAATACCTAGGTGGTTACAATGTTATGAAAACGAAGTAATACAGTTACATGGATTTTGTGATGCCTCAAACAAAGCCTATGCTTGCGTGATATATGCAAGAATACAAAAGCAGAATACCGCATCAGTCACTCTTCTAGCAGCTAAAACTAAACTTGTACCACCTGCTAAATCAAAATTATCATCTCAAGATGCTTCATTACCTAGATTAGAACTTTGTGGAGCAAATTTATTGTCTAAATTAATGCAAAAAATGATAAGCAGTCTGCCGCAGCACGAAATTGAGATATATGGTTGGTGCGACTCGACAGCAGTCCTGGGCTGGCTTCATGGTGAACCCAACCGCTGGAAGCCATTCGTAGCAAATCGGGTTAAGAAAACTATTGAAGTAATGCCGTCACACACTTGGCGTTACGTTAAGACACAAGAAAACCCAGCTGATTGTGCTAGTCGTGGCATGAGTGTGCAGCAGTTACGGTGTCATGAACTTTGGTGGAATGGACCTTTGTGGCTTAAATCATTCGACAGTCAAAACCATAAGCAAACTATCATTCCTATTACAAATTTAGAAATGAAAAAAGTTAACTCTAACGTCGTTCAAACAAGCATTACAGTAGAAAATCACATCATTACACAATTAATTAACAAATACAGCAATTTTAAGAAACTTACACGTGTATTAGCATGGGTAATGCGTTTTACGACACGCAGCCGACCTAATCAATCTTATTTAACTTTAAAGGAATTAAATTTAGCAGAAAATAAAATTTTATTACATGTTCAACAGTCTGAATTTTCGGAAGATATCAATCATATTAAAAAACATGGATCAGTACAGTCTAACAGCCGCTTGTTGTGTTTAAATCCGTTTTTAGACAACGACGGGTTGTTGAGAGTGGGAGGAAGGCTAAAATTAAGTAACATTGATTATGACATGAAACATCCTAAGATCTTACCACAAAAACACATATTAACTAATTTATTAATAGATTATGCACACAAAAGGACATTCCACGGTGGCGCACGGCTTACTCACTCATGGTTACGCCAACAATACTGGGTTCTATCAGGCAACAGAGCCATCAAGGGTCTATTGCGACAGTGTGTGCGGTGCAGAAAGCACAATCCGAGCAAGCATCATCACATAATGGGTAACCTACCTGAATCCAGGACGAACCCGACACGACCATTTTATCATACCGGTGTCGACTACACGGGCCACATAGATATAAAGTTGAACAAGGGTCGCGGTATAAGGACGTCAAAAGGTTACGTAGCAGTCTTTGTCTGTATGGTCACAAAAGCAGTGCATCTGGAGTTGGTGTCAGACCTATCTTCATCAAGCTTCCTAGCGGCGCTTCGGAGACTAGCAGCAAAGAGAGGGACCCCACGTCACATGTACAGCGATAACGGGACCAATTTTGTTAAAGCACAAAGGATTTTATCTGAAGAATATATCGATTTACAATCTATATTCACAAACAATTTTTTCGATGAAGTCAATGAAATGAAAATAGACTGGCATTTCAATGCTCCATCGTGGCCCAGTGCGGGGGGGCTATGGGAGAGCGCAGTCAAAAGCCTCAAATACCATTTACGTAGAGTAATCGGTGATCAAAAGCTGACGTACGAGGAATTCCATACGTTACTGTCACAACTTGAGGCGTGTCTAAACTCAAGGCCATTATGTGCCCTAACAGAAGACCCAGATGACATCAATTACTTGACTCCAGCACATTTCTTGGCGGGCGGTCCTTACTTAACATTTTACGAGACAGAAAGGGATGAAAGGACCCGGTGGCAGATGACTCAAAAGTTGTTTAACGATATTTGGCGTAGGTGGCGCACAGAATACCTCGTCCAACTGTCGGCCAGAAGCAAATGGCAAAAGGCTCAACCTAACATCAAGAAGGACGACGTGGTTGTAATTCACGAAGGGAACCTGCCGGCGGGGCGCTGGGCGCTTGGCCGCGTCGTGGAGCTGCACCCCGGCGCCGACGGACATGTACGCGTCGTCAGTGTGAAAACAAAGAACGGAATTATAAAACGGCCTATAATAAAATTATCTATATTACCAGTAAACAATCAGGACAATCAACACGAACAGAAAACTAGCATACCTGAAACTCAAAACCAATATAATAATTCAAACAAACCTAAATCTAATTTTATTTCAATGTTATTGTCTATCTTTCTGATTTTAAACTTCTTATCATCAGCATTCGGATCGTATAACATAACAAAGTTAAATGAGACAAAAGGATTTTATTTCGACAAAGTCGCAGATATGCAGATCATCAGGGACGATTGGAAGGTCATCGTATACTACGACATGGAGCCCTATTGGGAAGGACGAACGGCTCTTGAAAAATACACAAAAGATCTATCGCACTCATGTGAAAATTCCAATGATAACATACAAGTTCATTGCAACGTCATACTATCACAATTAAAACTAGGCGTTTCTGAATTGGAATATTACGATCGCATGTTGCTTAATCAGGAGTTCACAGCGTACGACAGACGGCGTGAAAGACGAGGCCTCATCAATGGTGTCGGTTACATCGCACACTCATTATTCGGAGTATTAGACGACGAGTTCGCAGAACAGTACAAGCGAGACATAGACCTTATAAACAGCAATCAAAAACATTTAGCTCTGTTATGGAAAAAACAGACATCTGTGATCGAAGCAGAGTACAACTTTATAAAGCGGATGGAAGACTCTATGAGCAAGCAGCATAAAATTGTTAATCAAAGAATTAATAATTTAGAAATAAGAACCAACACGATGACGTCAGAGGTAAAGAAGGTCGAAAATACAAATGATTTTATTCTCTCATCTATAATTGCTAATAATCTTTTATCAAAACTCAGCAAAATACAGGAATCAATAATAGATATCATCACGAATGTCTACGATGGAAAATTTAATGTTCATTTGTTAACACCAAAGCAGCTAAAAGATCAACTTAACATCATCTCAGGCCAACTACCGAATGACCTCTCCCTACCTATAAATAATATGCAAACGGATTTACCACAAATTTACAATCTTCTACGAGTAAGAGCAAGGATGACGAAGACGTACCTCATATTTGAAATCAAAATCCCCCTCATTAGCAGAGAAGGTTTTGAAATTTACAATGTTATCCCGATCCCGCAACAGGTTGGCAACAATTCTATTAGCGTAACTCCCATATCAGACACCCTAGCTATTAATATACAGAAAGACACCTATCTACCATCGCCGGACATCAAAACTTGTTTTAACTCAGACCCACTTATTTACCTGTGTCACAATCAAGGCCCAATTTATCTCTTGAAATCCGATTCGAGTCTTTGTTTACACAAAAAGCAAGGCACCTGTGTGAAGAAAACAACACCCTGCAAAAACATATGGAGACAGTTGGAAACCCCCAATACATATTTGTACTTCTGTTGTAATGCATGCTCTGTGCGAATCATATGTGAAGATCAAATATCAGCACAACATATAAACAAAGTAGGCATTATCAGTCTCAATAAAGGATGTATTTTAAAGAGCGACAGTTTTACGATCTACTCACACCGACAACTATCAACTACCATAAAATCTAAACCTGAAGTTTACGTTCCCGTGATTGCTCCCATTAATCACGTAATTAATGTGACGATTCCTACACATCAATGGAATTTAGAAAATAATAGTACAGAAGAGCAGTCAGAATTAGAGAAACTTAAAGGGCAATTAGATCGAATGAAATCTGAAGCGGAGCAAAACATCGTAGCAGATCGAGTCTCCTACCACCACATACACCACTACGCAGCCATTTACTTAGTTGGCGGAGTCGTGATCGTCTTCGGGGCGATGTACGCGTGGCGGCGCAGGCGCGTCCGCCGCGCGGCGCTGCAGCGGGCGGCGCGGGGGGCGCCGGCGCCGACCGCGTCTCGTCGCGTCAGAGAATGTGCTAGTGTTAGTGGTAGTGTCAGTGATAGTGTTGTGGGTTTACAGTTCATAAATAATAGTGCGCGTTTCGTTAACCAGGCGTCGTCGCCTATTTTTAAATAACATTTAGAGACCTTTTTTAGTACCCAGAGACATTATCATTATTTTATTTACTATATTTTACATTTGTTTTTTACTTATTTTATTGTTTACTTTTTGTTTACTTATTGTTTATACTTATTATTTTCATCAATCAATGTATCATTAGCATTAATGTATATAAGTCATTTCAAGTCAGCTTATTTGTAAAATTGCTTTATCACATCATCCGGCATCTCTTCTCGGTGGCGGGAGCATGTACGGTTTGCGTACAAAGCATTTTATTTTATTGCGCCATAAGCGCAATTCCGCCATCGAGCCAGTTCACGAAAATATCGCGATCGCGTATAACGTGTGCTCAGTAATCAATCAATCATTCACAGTCTATCATTAGCAGTTTAAATCATTAAAATTAGTTTCAACTACATAACATTTACTTTCATTTAAATTTATTACTTGATGTACGGTGTGAACTGTACAG
>DWJR01000003.1:0-10094 GCA_018249055.1 Codatractus cyledis | reverse complement strand
AGTAAATCCCTTAAACGTGTTCTGACCTACAAATAGAAAATAGAAAATTGATTTGATGACTTAGCCTTTTTTAATTACTATTTCAAAATATTTCCCATATGTTTCAAAATGTAAAATTCTCTGTTCCGGAAAAAAGTAATATATTATCTTATTTTATATAACACTAGGATGCTCTACCCCTTTATTCATATCTAAGTTCTGTTAATGAACATAATTATTTTGCGTGTTAAATTGGTTTTATGAGCATATTATATTCAACAAATTAATTAGATAAGTGCAATAAATTAATAATTTTGATATGGTTATCACTGTCATTAGCAATTATGATTACGTTATTTTATTGCGTTAATAATGATGATTCGTATTTTAATTCTTTAATAGTAATTGAAAATATCGTTATTATCTTTTGCTTTGTATTCTATATTAATATAAGTTATTATAGTTATTATAGTTCCAAAGTCGTGTCGCATCCGGAGTTGGGAGAGCTTTACCAACGGCAAAATTAACGAAAACTTTTTCAGAATAAACAAAATTTCAAAAAGGTCAATCGTTAAGCATGTTTCGAATTGTCAATAACTGATTTTACAATCACTTACCTTCACTCACACGTGAGTACAAAGCAGTCAATATCGTGTTATTTTAACAACCAACACGTCGCGTAACAAAACATTCATAATTATACCGTTGGTCCATTTTGGTGCAGATAAAAAACGGTATTGTAAAATCCGATAATGATTGTAAACTTAAGATATATACATATATAATGCTCATGATTTCATAAACGTAAAAAATGTAAAAACATATTCAGATTTCAGTTCTTACATAATTTCGAAAACCAGTAATACTTTCTTTAAGTTCGTATAACTCAAATAATATGTATTTCTTTGTACAAAAAGACCGATTTTAACATTCAATTTGGATCATAGTTTCAAAATTTGTACGATTTATGCACCGTAGGTAAATAATAATTAACTTTTTTGATAAAGACTATATTCATTATTTCCAATGGGAAGATTAAACGAACAGAGAATAATAATTAGGTCTTATTTTTACTACAAAATCTTTATGAAATAGATTACGAATAGTTTGAGGTCATTTAGTACAACATTTTATTAAATTTAAATTTCAAAAAACTTTATTTTTTTCCAATTTCATCAAATCGTTTTGTTAAAATGTATGAGCAGACCTCTACCTCTGGTAAGGTTTAATCAGACAAGAGTCGAGTAGTAGCCACACGAGGATATCCATTCAGAGAGACCCCATCTCGCCATAATTAAAGCGCAGCACCTGGTTTAGTTATAAATGCTAAAATTCTTCTTGTGGACGACGAATAAACGACGATGAACGACGAACTACTGTGAGTTTCACAGAATCAGTAATCCAGTAATTCTATTAAATTTTTCTCATACAATATTTCCGGTATTCGTAGCAAAAATAATACTTGAGGACTTGCATAGTACAGGCATAGTACGTTACAAAAATTTGAATTGTTCCAACGATGCTTCTCCGTTTTGGAATCGTGTTTTCCCATAAGCCTTTCAAAGTATTATGTGATATTATCGTAGATCCCCGATTATGACGAGCAATAATGAGATAAATAATGATAAATAAAGGGATTTTCGTGCAATGACGTCATAATTCATAATTATATGGAATAACAAATTAGAAGCTATGTAAACCACACCTCTTTGCCAAAAAAAGCGCCATGTTATTTTGTTTCAGTTGATAGTTGTAAATCGGACGCATTTTTAAATACTTCCCTCAATTATACCAACACAACTACGGATACTTCTTCTGATGCGATCTTCCCTTTTACTTTGTGTTAGTTTTCAATGGAATTCTCGTTTAGAATATCTATTATGTACAAAGAACAAAAAAATATTATCAGAACACGAGGTATTCTCCCGTACACCTCGGGTTAGTTGGTTGGGTGGTTGGTATGGCCGACCGGAACCGGGTCGTGGGTCGCAGAGCGTTTTCTGCTGCCCATTTACTTCTCCCAAATGAGAATACTACTTAACATCATGTATTTGCCGATTTGTAAAGCGCGGATGCGACATAGGCATTAGGTTAAGGTAAACAATGGCTCTTGAATGAGTTGGTACGTGTATTCTATACACCGGCAATAACAAAATAGATTTAATACTTATAAGTAGAGGATACAAATATTATCATCATTATTATTATCAAGAATCAATAATCTGTACCTGAAGCCTCCCATTGGATTGTTAATTGACCTCAAGTAGTAAAAACCTTAATAACAAAATGAAACCCTGATTATGACAAAATGTTGAATACAAATGTTGTAAGAGCCAGAACAATTCAAAAGCCACAAAGGAGAAAGATGATTTTAAGAAATCTTTATACAGATTAGAAACAATATAATCAAACCCCGCAGGGCAGCTTGTGGCGAGCTGTTGGTGAGTGACGACACCACGGACCCGAGTGCTCACAGAGGGCCCTGTTCCTCATCTCCGGTAGGCGGAGTGGAACCTAGAGGAACAGACCTCTACCTCTGGCAAGCTTTCAGCCAGAGTCGAGTAGGAGCCACACGAGGATATCCATTTAGAGAGGCCCCATCCCCCCACAATAAAAGCGCAGCACCTGGTTTAGTTATAAATGCTAAAATGTATCCTGTGGACGAAAGCTACAGCTTGCCATATGTTACAATCTGAAATGATTTGTCCATAGTATTCAGCAGTAAGAAACAGCCGATCATAAGTCTCAAAGAATGAGTAATCCAGTTATTCTCTTGAATTATTCGCCTACAATATTTCCTGTATTCGTACCGTAAATCATGTTTGAGTACGTGTTATATAATCATAGTACGTCACATAACATTGAAGTGTCCCAAAGGAGCTTCTCCGTGTTGGATCCGTGTTCCCCCGTAAGCTTTTCAAATTACCGTATGATATCATCGTAGACCCGAGGGTTTTTAGTGCTATGACGTCATTACTCAGTATTATACAGAATATAAAATTAGAAACTATTTAACCCACACCTTTTCACCCTCGTTCTGGTTAAACCTGTAAATCGGGGCAGTATCTAAATACTGCTCAGTGATATCAAAACAAACACAAAAAAGGCTTCTCTCTTATGTAGGATTGGTTTAAGATATTCACATCAGGCTTCAGAGGTCAATTAACATCTTTCGAATGGAAATCCCGTTAAACATGTTTATTTGATAATAAGAACATAGATATTATCGGAACACAAGGTATTCTCCCTTAGACCTCTGGTTCGTTGGCTGGGTGGGAGACCGACCATGGCCGACCAGAACCGGGGCGAGGGTCACAGAAGGTTTTCTGCTGCCCATTTATTTCTCCCAAATGAGAATACCAAACAACATCAATCATCTGCCGTTTTGGTTGCGGCATTAGGTTAAGATAAACAATGGCTCTTGAATGAGTTGGTACGTGTATTCTACACCGGCAATAACAACATAGATTTAATACTTATAATTAAAAGAGACAAATATTATTATTGTAATGAAATGTATCAGATGTGTATCAACAAATTATAAATATACATATTAATTATATTATTAGATAGCCCCAGGTAGGAAATGAAAGTAGAGTAGCTCTCAAATGTGTCTAATTGCGATTTATTTGTGTATGTTTTCAGGTTGATAAGTTTTTATAGAATGGTGCAATATCGAACAACTAAAATCATAAGACGCAATGATCATCACTATTCCCCGAAGCAGAACAGTGTACCTAGGTTTAACTTACCCATGTCGTCTTAGTTGAATGCGGGGATATTGAGAGCGACGTTTACCAGACACTTTTTTCCAGATCACTCATCCGGACTATTTCCGATGTTATGGAACAACTGACACAAAGTTATTTTATATGTATATCGTTACTATTATTGTTCGAAAAACGGAAATTTTGCATTCAATGAAATTAGTTACAGTAAAATGAAATATTTAATCCATTAAAACAATAATTGTATGAAAAGTAAACAGGGAATTGATTAATTTTGTCTAAATAAGCAAATTCAAACGAAATATATATACAAGTTGGATTTATTCGTTCTTTTCACTATCTTAGTTAACAACAGCTGATGTAATTATCTGCACATCTGCTAATTGCCTGCTTTCGATCATTAATGGTAACGTATTCCCAGTAAATCAAAAAAACTACGTGCCTTTGCGTTGTTTATTTACTGTTATAGGGATGTGGCAATATATCTATATACATATATACTTACATTAGTGACGATTTAAGGGAATAGTTTTCGCACCATCATTATTATCAATATCAGTCAGTCCATTTTAAATATCACCATAGGTACGCTACTTGTTACTTGTACGGTGCTCCACTTTGACTCCAGCTGACCCGCAAGTCTTTCTTAATTCATTAGTCCACCAAGTCCAGGCTTCTCCTCTATGTGAAGATAAACAATGTCCGCTCGTCTCTTTAGCATGAGGGTCCCTCTAACAACTAATGCTAGTGATCAAATGGGCTGCCGACTTGAAAAAGACCGGAAATATCATTGGGTTCAAAAGCTAGTCTGTCGTACTGGCCCGCACTAAGAGACCTTTATGCACTATACTTATGTTGAGGGCTGACTGATTTAATGTGAGGGAGTAATTTTAAAACTAAGTCTCCACATTTCTACTATCGAATTGTTCTGCAAAAATGACCACAGAGCCAAACAAAGCGGCTAATACCAAACTAATCATGTTTAAACTCAGCATTCAGAACTTTTATATATTCCGTGAATTCTTCATCTCCCCGTTCTTCCTATCACAAACATTGGTTCATCTTAACTCGTCTTGTTTTTGTTTTTTACTCTGCTGTTATTGTTATCGACTTATAGTTAAATTTTTTATGGGTGGATGGGAATTGTGTTTGCCCGTGTGGTGTCCGGGCTTAGTGATCAAGAATAGCACCACCGTATTCCCTGTGCGTGCCGTAGGAGGCGGCTAATTTGGGGAGACTGTTTTGCCAGTAAGTGCTTTTATTATTTTTTTGGTTCAGGAAATTTTTATTTTAACATCCAAACAGCAGTTGCCACAATATGTGAACTGCAACTGTTCCATAAAATACTTTTTTCTTCTTACTGGTGTAAACATTTTTTTTTGGTGCTATTACATATCACTTGTTATTTCTCAGTTTTCAAATAAAACACATCACAATTCAACATAATATTTACGGTTAAGTTTTAAATAAGTGTATAATAACGCAGCTGTAAATATTAACCGCTTTGGGCAAAAATATCTTTTTGCAATATGGCTCTGAGTGTAAGAGCTAAAATCAATCCATAATATACACAAAATCAATATATTTGGTAGAGTTTGATGTAACAGGTCTCATATAATAATAACACAAACTAATAAAACAGTTGAAGGTGAATTTGACAGATTAAATTAAAAATAATTTTAAATAGTCCGAGCCTATGGCAAAAAGATATTTTTACTATTCAGATTATTATTATTAATATTAGGTTAGTAAAGTAGCTTTATAAAAAAATAAAATAATATTGAAAAAAAATACAACAAAATACGAAAACAAAAATAAAAACTAATATAAGAAAAAATAACAAAAAAACAACATAAAATACAAAAAAAATACAAAAAAACGTATATTGATTTGTTGTTTGTTATGTTCGTAGTTTTTGTTTTTTGTTTAGTTATATAATTTATTCATATATTTTATACATATCGTAATTGAATAAATTAAATAATGGTGAAACAATTTCAATAGTGCAGTTATTATAAATTACCACGAAACATAAAATATACATGGCCGTTTTAAACATATTTCGGAAGAGAATAATTTTAAAACAAACTAAAAAATTCAGACCAATTAACTTGATCTCATGACTGCATGGTCACGTAAGTTCTATTAAGGATTTAGTTTATGTTATCGATAAAATTTGTTTTATTAACTTTTAGTTCCCTTCTCAATAAAAAGATATAGAATAGGATAATACGGACCCTTAAAATGGCAATTGTAGTGGTCATTTTAACGGGATAATACGTGTATTCAAACAAGCAATATGATTAACTTTAAGCCTTGCAATATAAAATATAAAAGAAAAATATTTTATTATTCTGTAAATATGTAAATAAAAATAAATGTAAGTTGATACACATCTTATACATAAAAATATAATGTAAGCGACAGTGCTTGTAGTGTGTAAGTTGACAGAAGAGATATATGTTGATTGTGATGTGTTTTACCCGCTTTACACATACAGCATAAACAGGTCTGGTAAACGTCATTAATGAAATCAATACCTTTGCATCAACTAAACCATTGATTGTTATCGAGATACGCGATGTCGCAGAGAGAAATTATCTGAATTTGTCAAACAACAAGTCTGAATCCGCTGAATTAAACTTCGTCACTATGAACTAAACTGACCGTTTTTTTTTTCAATATTTTTAATTTCTATACATTACGCATAAGTAATGGACTCAAAAATAATTCCACGGCTCAGGAGCGTATCTGTAATTTAAATCTATATTAAAAGTTCGTATCATTTTGTAAAATTTGTCCCGAAATATTTCAATTTATTTACATGGATAGTTTATTTCCTGTGTGGTGTACGGGGTATACATCGGGCCAGTGAAAACGAATCTAGAATGGCATCAGACATGATCCACACGATTTGTGGATCAGAACGGTACTACATCATTACAACGTCTTTTAACTTTGAGAAGAGTAATTAAACAAATAGACTACCATGAACCAACAATAATTACACCAAAACACAAACTTCGACAACTTCACTATGAAGAACTGTACAATCATAAATTTAATAAGTTTCCAACTTGGCGCTAACACGACGCACCTAAATGCTGTTTAAGGTTGATTTTCATTGGTCCGGCTTATAAAGAATAGCACCACCGTTTCCCTTGTGCGTGTCGTAAGAGGCGACTAAAGCAAGGTTTGGGTACCTCACTGCTACAAGTTAGTTATTCTCTGCTCTTACTCGTGACCTTTTGCTATATTTTATTCTAATTCATTTGGAAAATGGTGTATCAGTCGAATAATGTGGGAAAAATAATTTATATTCCATCCATGTTGTTTTATCAACATGCGATAGGGCGATTAACTATGGCCGGTACGGTAAACAGCGATTTTCATGTTAGCAATTACTTTCTTTTTGGGCGTTAATCGAGAAACGATTGATTAACTATTCTTTCCGAACATTTTTCGTCTACTTTCAAGGCAAACTAAAATTTTGTTATGTAAAGAGGTCATTTACCGATCCTTCGAGTTTCAAAGGTGTTGGGATAGTTAACCATTATGACTTAACTTTTGGAAAAGTTTAGATAGATCCATCACTTTTCAGTTCAAATCCGAAAACAAGATATAACCGGTTAAATATATAATATATGCAATATTTACATAATATTTTGTCTGTAAGCCAAATAATTAACAACTTGTCAAAATTCAACACGTTAAATGCTAGTTCTGCAAATTTGTAATTTTCGTAAGTACGACCTAAAGATAAATATTAAGATGGGTTTTGTCACCTAACCTGCAAAGGGTCCGCTACTAAGTGAGGTACCTTACAACTTGTAAATATATGCGCTCGTTAATTTATTATGTGTTAGGGACCTGGTACATTGTTCTGCTTAGGTATTCATTAAATAGATGGGAGAAATAATAAATACAAAACAATAACTGTAAATATTATACTAAACACTGTAAGGGAACACCAAACAATTAGAATTCTCGATACCTATTCGTATTATACATATATAACATAATATAGCTTAGGTTAATTACTCCCCGTTGGCCAAGGTTCACGGTTTTGAATGAAACGCTCATTTAAAATTCCATTCTAATGTTTATGGTTTTTCACATGATTTAGCCGTTTTCATTTTCCATACAAAAGTGATGCTGGTGGATGTTACAGATTTAATTTGTGCGCGTGGCTATTGAATGTCACGTAACAGACGCATCGTCCGTTTAAAAATAACATAAACATATAACACTTTTAGATATAACAGGGAAATTTTACAAACGGAAATTTTGAATTATTTCACGAAACTAATTAACAAGTAAAACATTTTATAAATAATAGGAATAATATCATTATGCCATTGTTTTTACGAGTGATTAAAGACAAACAGAGTGCAGTGAATCATCTGCACTAGTATTTTACTAACCATCTCAATAACAATTGTCGTATGGGGTAAAGTTTCAAATATGCAGGTATTTTGTGAAGGGCTATTTTAGCATGTTAAAAATGTATCCATTTACAAAATACAAAGCACTGTAATTGGATAAAGTGGCAGTCAATAGCAATGCGATCGCAAATTAATGAAATGATTTTAAAATGGCAATGCAAAGCGGCAATAACTGAATTTGTGGTGGAACTAAATCCTAGAATACCTTTGCTTTGTCCAAAACTAAGATTGGTGTTTACTTTTGTTGTTTTTGTAAATTCCAAAATAGCTTAATGTATTATTTAAAATTTATCCGATATCGGTTAAATCGTGTGATGAAAATTTAATTTAATTTTACTATTAGAGTTACTTATTTGAAGAGCTGTTAATTTAATTTTCTGTGTTAATTTGTGCCAGTTAATAAATTATCCAATTTTTTATTATTTATGTACATTGCGAATATTGGTTTGGTTTACAGACTTTAATTCAGGTAGAGAATAGTAATAACAATACTTGCATTATTCTGTTCTGGCTTTAAAAATATAATTATTAAAACAGACATATAGCAACCTTAGCTCGGGGTCCTGTACTATTTTGGGCATTCTGAAGCCACTCGCAGATGTTTACATCAGTGACCAATTCAACATCACGGTTTTAAAGTGCAAGTTCGCTTTCGTCACGTCAGCGGACAGTTTCCACTTAGTAACCCACCATTACAACCACGCTTACAGTGCCGTATTTGGACGACGTAATAACATAGTATTGTGATAGCAAAAATCATACTGCTACCTCGATATTACATTAATTGCAATTAACTAGCTTCTGATACATATCACTTAAATTGGAAGATAAATTACTGGGTTGAAAACGTATTTTTTAATATTTCATAAATTATCAACAAATACTACGAACAATATTGACATCAAACAAAAATAAAAATAAATTAACCCCATAATGGATGTTTGAAAATCATATTAACTTAAATTTTTCTACCAGTCGCAATGTACATTTTATTAATTTTCGACCACTTTTAAATTCAGCCTCTCATTTGGAACCGTGAAAATTGCATAAAGTACCATAGTTGGGCAACGTATTCGCTGAAGCAATAATGACGGTATCCATCCGAGTTTAGATTTAAGGAATAATTAATTATGTAAGTGACATGTGTGACATCGAGTGTGACGTTGCCAGTTTAGTTGTTATGTCTCACCGATCGAGATGGGATTGCCTCTCGGTGAGCGTACACATTTATTTCACTGTCCTCTTCCTGTCTTCATTTCTTCTTCAACCTCAATCTTTGTAGTTTTTCGTAGATTAGTGGCAAATCAACTCCTTGTTCAAAGTTGTAAAAAATATTTTTTAAGAAAATGAATATACACTCGGATGGATCATCTGTACAGAGATTGGTGTATAGACCAATATAAATATACCTAATCATTGTAATAGAAATATATCGATGTTAATGTTTATGTTAATTATTGTATTTTGATTGAAACAAAAGTCCGGATTGTATATAAATAAGGGGTTGCGATTATTTTTGGATGCCACACAAAGAGTTTGGTGGACATTAAGTAACCTTAACTGATTAATTTAAGTAATTTTTGGACTTTAAGTAGTTTTTTATAATATAAATCATGCTAATAAATGACGAATACGTAAACGCCATTTGCTATTAAACTCGAATTTCTTTGTAACACAGAGAGAAAGATATTTGGCAATAGATTGTCGTTATATTCTCCTATATATTGGCACAATTTATTAATTTATTAGAATGTTACCTTTTTTGAAGTCTTCTTTGTAAATATAATTTATAAAACTCTTTGTGTGGATATTAATGGCCAAATAAAAGTTATATGATTAATTATTTTATGGCATGTAAGGCATGGCATATAAGTTATTGATGAATGTTACAACGGTATTTTTGCTTACCTGGCGTAGTATTGCGTTATAAGCTCACACATAG
>DWJR01000002.1:0-11085 GCA_018249055.1 Codatractus cyledis | reverse complement strand
GCTATGTCGGTCACCTTAGTTCGTCTGCGGATTATAAATATGGAACCGAACAAATTTAATTTAATTTATTTATACAAACAAGTCAAACTGTAGTATCTGTCTGTGATTACAAAATTACTTTTCTTTTAGTTAGTACATGTTATGCTTATTTCACGATTGTAAAACATGGACCGTTGTTTTTTATTTTTAGGGTACTGTACTAAAAGGGTGACAACGAACCCTATTACAAAGTCCTCGCTGTCCGTCTGTCACAGGGTTGTATCTATGCACCGTAACTGTAATAGATAGACACTTGAAATGTTCAGTGTTTATTATTACTATGGTCGCTGTAACAGCTTTAAAAGCTTCAATAATTACAAAGGTTACCTATATGAATCCATGCTATTTATTTTGCCATTGCCCTGTGCGAGTATACACTCACATGGAGTGTGATATCGTAATGTTTTCTTACGATTGTTGTGGTATAAGTGTATAAAACAAGTTTGCCGTTACAAAAGTGTTTTTTTTCGGCATTTTTTGCTCGATCTGAATAGCGGAGGTGCGTGAGGACTCGCACAATGCTAATTTACTTTGGACAGGACATGCACTTAAAGATAGAGTTTACTTTTCGAGACTAATAGATAAAAGATTCCTTTTAATCACAAGAATATCTAAATTTAATTTAATACTACTAATAATCTGTGCGAAGAGGTAGGTGGAGGTGAATCAGAAATAATTATGTATCGGAACTAATATGATAAATGCAAAAGTCTGTCTGTTTTCACGGCTAAACCGCTGAACGAATTTTGATTAATGTTTCGTTTACAGATGAGACCTTGAAGTAGCACGTGGCCTAGTTTTTATTGCGAAAATAAAATTTGAAGAGTGAAATATGAAGGGGACACCAATAAATTTTTAAGTTAGGGATATATTTATTAAAAATGAAGTTGAATTAAAAATCTTGAAGGAAAAGTCTGCTGGTGTACTAAATACAATGAAACCAGTAATTTTATCTCATAAAATATATTTTAGATAGATTAGATTATTAGATTATATTTTATTTTATTTTATATATGTTCCGCGATTTCCACACATTCTATTAATCGTCACTTATTAAATATTTTGTTGTGTCACAAGTAAAAATATCCTCTGCGTTACAAAATTACATTATTATTTCACATTATTTACATTTTTTTATACAACACGCTTATTTTGCAATCCATTCCCGCGCTACACGAGATCCAGTTATATTTATTATACATACGAAAAAATATTGGCAAATATATTGATTATACACAGTCATCATAATTTCGTTTGTATCATACTGAACGCTGAACACATTAATGTTAGTCCAAATGACCGTACCTACTCCGGGGCACGAAACAAAGAAAACAAGCCGCTATTGTTCGACGCTTATTAAACGACGTAAAAATGACTGATGAGGTCAGTGTGGCAGTAATTCAATCTTTGTAGCGGCGGAACTGTTCCTTTATACGATCTCGTGTAACCTGAGGTACCGGATTGTAATTATTCGAACAAGAACATCTGCACGAGATGACGACACGTTTACACGCCGAAAGGATTTCGCGGAATATCACTCCCTGATATGACATTTAATATTTTTATTTGTAAGTTACTATAATAATATTGCAAAACTTCACTAAAATTGCATTCACTAATATTTTACTAATATCATACTCTAATAATATTTATAAACTAAATGCAAATGCAAACACGCATAATATTACAATGCTTCATTTATCTTATTCGTTTCGCTGTCCCAGAACCTTGAACTATTGAGATAAGTGTTCTAGCTACTATTAGTGGCACAATTAATGAATTTTTCATAAACTGGAACACCGTCGGAAAATTAATGCACGGCAACGTCAAAACCATCGCCAACGTCGGCCGAGTGTAAAGGCTAGAAACGTAGCTAAACGCGTGTGACCCAGGCAGTCGAGCGTCTACAAAAATATACCATGACATCATGGTGTGCGAGTGAGACCCGCTTTCGCCATCCCACTTACACACGGCAAGCTTATTATAAATACACTAGTGAGTGCATTTACTCCATTCGCGTTCAATTAAGTACGATCGATTCGGTGTTTCGGACGCTTTCGTCGGTCGATAACGCTCGAGATCAGATCCAAGCAAAACAATCGCCTCTCATCTGTATGTGCTACGAACGCTACGATAGTATACTATGATGCGTTATATACATCGTTATCGAATTCGGCCTCAACCAATAACGACCATGCTCTATTTCCGGCCGGATAACGGTGTTTATACTGGGTACTAAGTGTAGTTAGCGTTTGCTCTAACACGAAATGTCTGAGGTCATGTTTTGCCAGTATTTGATGGATCATTTGAGATTACGACACCGAATGATGAACTCGGTAACGTCAGAATGAGTAAAACAATTGAATGAGAGAATAAAAAACAAAGATAAGTATACTTTTATGGAATCAAAATATCTTGTTTCATGAAAATTATCTCAACGACAGTAACAATATTAGTCCTTCATATAAAATATATTAATTTTGTGAATGTTACACCTTTGAAATTAAGATATTAATGAAAGTTCAAAATTAAAATATCTATGTAAGTTTTTTTATTTGTGTAAACGTTTTTTGCCTTAGCTGTTCTTTTTTTCCCATTTTGTAGTTGTTGGCCATAGTGGCCTTGACATCTTCACCGGGTTTTTTGAGGCAAGCCCCTGACGGGGCTCAAGCCTGGGAGCACAGAAGACTATGATCGGGAAGGGAGGGATGGTTTTGGACCCCGTTTCCGGTTTCCTTGACCGTCCACTTTCGCTAAAGGGAGGGAAGCTTATGGACCCAGCGAAGTGCCGGAGTCCTGGCCGTCCGCCTCTTATTAAATTGGGATTGCGGCTGACCCAACTGCACCTTCTGTGAGGTACGTACCTCGGCTTATGTCAGTTACGCTAATGTGGGGTAATGGTGAGTTACGACCGGTTACTCGGGGATACCATGTAGCGGCCGTATTGTAATGGAGTTTTCGTCTCCGCCGTCCCCACGACGGTGTGTGTAGAATCTGTTAGTGTTGAGTGTTCGTTGGGACTGGGAAAAGGATTCCTCCTGAGGGTGGGAATTCGCGATGTTTGATGTTTGATGCGATTGGACATGTTTGGGACGTCTGTGGAGCGCCTTCGCTTCCTTGTCAGAGATGTAACCGGCTGCATTGACTACTAGCTGGTTAGGATGTTCACCAGCCTTATCAAAGTAGCTCTTGGAGAGCAGCTTCATATATTGAGCGATGGTGCGCAGCTCAAGATCTCGATGTAGGTCAACATTTCGCATGAATCGGTTTTGGAGCTTTTGATAACTGTCAATGTGCCTGACGTGTGCGAAGACTACACTGGCGTTTGTCATAATTGGCCTCATGCAAGCTTTGTAAAGCGTCAGTTTGTGACGATGTGCCATTTTACTTTTCTTGCCTATCATTATATGGGTACGTATATGGTACAGTCGCCCTAGAAGGAAGGCGGCCCTATTCCGAGTCACTTGGACGCTGAGCTCCAAGTTCATCCTGCTGTCTAAGGTGACACCTAGGTACTTGGCAGTCTTAGCCCAGGAGACGAGCTTGTCGAAAAGTGATACTTGTTTCAGTATCTTTCGTTTCCTAGCGGTGCAGTCGCCTTGACCTGAGAGGAAGTGAGCCCTTCTGGAGAAGTAGACCACTTGGCTTTTGTCTGGATTTACCTCTATTTTTCATTTCCTAAACCACTCGCCTAAGGCGGTAGCCGCAGATTGGAGTTAAGAGGTGACAATCGAGGGGGCTGGGTGAGTGTAGCAGAGGGCGGTGTCATCCGCGAACAAAGCAAGTTGCACGTTTGGATGGTGAGGGACACCGCTAGTATATAGCGTGTATAGAAGAGGGGATAAGGCGGAGACCTGGGGGACTCCTGCGCGTAAGGAGCGAGCGAGGAGGAGGAGTCGGCCGCTCGCTACCTTGATCTCCCGTGTCGCTTGTTTTGGTCGCTGTCTGTATGTGGTTAGTCAGGGAGCTAACAGCTAGATTGGCGTCCTGCGTCGTGACCACGTCTCTAGGTATAGTCGGTATGTCAGTTGTGTCTCATATTTTGTCCAGCTTGGTCCAGTCGATGATGCGTCTGATCCTTGGGACGGGGTGCATTGGCATACCTAGGTTGAGTAGGATTGGACGGTGGTCCGAGTCCAGTTCGTGTAACATCAAGTCACATAAAAATACCTATGTATATCATGGGGTGGAATAAGCACATAAAACAACACATATAAGGGCTCTTCTATGTTTTCAATCTTGAATTATAGTTGGGAAACCACCTTTTGGAGACACTTAAGATGCAATGCAATGCACTTAAGACCAAATAAAAAGGGGCATACTGGCGAAGAGCACACGCCGTCGGCACCGCGGGATATTGAGCGGGCGTACCCGCAGTCCCGACAAAGGGCGTTCTGAGGAACATCGTGAGATTTTAGCTGGTAGAAGTCCGGCATATCCTACCAGCCGCTCCCGCGACGGAGAAGAATCCATGATGGGTGTCCTCACGTCAAACAAAAAAAAAGTATGGAAGCGCCGGGTATCGATCCCGGTACCTCTCGCATGCTAAACGAGCGCTCTACCAATTGAGCTACGCCCCCGTGTGGAAATACTGCTGAAAACATGACTCAATACCAAATAAAAATACAAACGTTACTGCGCATGCCCGATAAATGTATTTTAACCCCAGACCTAAAAGAAGATGTAAACACCGTAAGCTTAACGTGTGTATGTACATATGTGCATGTCGAGTATCGGTGTGACGGTGTTTCTATGTATCTGCCGTAACAAAATAGCTCACAAAAGTATTGAACGAATTTAATTTAGTTTTTATCTTTCTTTGAAACTTTGTTTAATCGAGAGTATTTGTAGCTGTTATTTAAGAAAATCTGTTCGGTTAAAGATGTTCGGGTGAAGATCAGCTGCGTTAGTTAATTTGAACTTCCCACAGCAACGAGTTTGGGCCCAGTACTGTATATTACAACGTAATCTGCAAATGGAAAGTTATTTTGAGAAATCTATATGTTAATACGGAAAGTGAAAAGTTCTGATACCTTTTTTTAAGAAAATTGCATGCACGGAGGACTTTGAGAGTTAGCATAGTTTACAGATTAGATAGATTTAGCGTAGTCAATGTATTAGGGCAGACAGCTAAATTAAATACACCAGAAATGTATTTTATTCAATAAAATTAAACACTCAAACATTATTTCATTGAAAATATCAGTTTAGAGTTTCTATAACAAACGAACCCCAAAAACATTGAAATATAAAAATAATTAATTATGGTCGAATTTCGAGCGCCCTCTGGACCCCTTGTTTATACAGTTCTCTGCTGACATCTAGGACAATACGAGTGAATCATTTCGGTAGCTGTCTACCAAACTGCGGACGAAATCAACCCTATAAAATTTCCAAATATTTCTGCTAGATGGTATTAGATTAGGATACGCATATTTTCATATGATAGTCGAAGGTTGTAATTCTAATTTCGATTTGACGGGGGTTAAAACTATAAAACAAAAGTAACTATTTTATAAATTATAGCCTAAAATCTTTCACACTTTCAAATACAAAAATACATACTAAAATCCGAACATTACTTCAAGGGAACCAAAAAGAAAAGAACAAAAAATAAAATTGATTGTTTTATGTAAAAAAAAGTTAAATTGAACACAGTCCATCTTAAATGAAATAGCAAAGAAAAAAACAACAAAAAAGACTTCGGTTCTGAAATGGGAGCGCCGGGTTTCGATCCCGGTACCTCTCGCACGCTAATGCTAAACGAGCGCTCTTCCGACTGAGCTACGCCCCCGTGTGAAAGTACTGCTGAAAAGATGATTCAGAATCAAATGAAACGTAATTTCTAATGCCCAATAAAAGTAATTTATACCCCCGACCGAATATATAAAGCCCTTTAACGCGTGTATATACGTGTCGAGTAGCGTATAGCGAGGTGTATATGTATATGTGCTGAAACAAAATACCTCACGAATCGACTTTAATTTAGCATTCGTAGCTGTTATTCAAGAAAATCTGTTTAGTTAAAGCTTCATTTGTTAATTTGAACTTCCTGAAGCAACTAATTTAGGCCTAGCATACACTTTTTGTAGTTTCGCTAAAATGGCCTTTTTTATGCCAAAATTGTAAAAATGAAAACTTCAAACAGCGCGAAATTGTAGAAATGAAAACTTTAAACTTTTATGCGTTATTTGTTACACTTTTGTATAAAAAAATAAGAAAATCATATTAAATTTGAATGTTATACGTATCCCAACATCATTAACATCGTTAACACCGAAAATGGAGTCTTAACGCGTTCCGCAGAAAGAGCAAGAGTCAAGCGAGCTTCTGATGTTAAAACGTATAGACTGATATTTGATGCTTCATAAGATTAAAAATCTCTGCACGGTTAATAGATGCTGTTTGTTAGTAGATGCCCCTGTGAAAGCATAGTTTATCCACAGTAGAAATATGTTACAGTAATAAGTGAAAGTTTACGCCGTAATTAATAACAAGTTACAGATCTACAAAAAATCAAAGATGTCAACTGCGTAGTTATTGCAATTCGATGATTGATCACTAGAGGACAGTAAATGCTACAATAGAAATAAATAAAACTATTATTTAAAAAAATAATATAGTAACAAACCTCTTGCTTCAATGGAGTGTAGGTAAGTATTTTATAAAATAGGCTTAGTTTCTATACTGTTCCATGTTTGACCGTGGTTCTTCTGTACGTGTACTCTTAAACAGCTACACTGGTTTTGATGAATTTGTTTATGTGTGTTTGAGTACCTGTACCTGGATGGTTTAGAATCACGACTGGACTCAGGAGGTGGCGATGCGATCAGGTTGGAAGTCCTTTTTTTGTTAATATATGGCGAATAATTTGTAATTTTTATTCGTTGGTGCATCGTAACCCAGATACGCTAGTTATTGTAGTTTAACTTACCATAAGATTGATACATTTTACTGTTTTATTATCAGAAAGTTTACGTGTGATGTACATATATAGCTCCTGTGGCGCAATGGTAGCGCGCTCGGCTTCTAGTCGAGAGGTTGGTGGTTCGAGCCCACTCAGGAGCCTAAAAGCATCCACTGCGCCTTTTTTTTTCTTTTTTAACGTTTCATGCCCTTAGTCGTTTTAATATTATTTTTTATTTACCAATTTACCTTCTTTTTAATTATTCCCAATTTTTGCAGATTACTAGCGTCTTAAATTGTGCCAGAAAAACGATAAAAACCAGTAATTTAGTTGTTACATCTAACTTATTTTTAATATATGGAGTATAGGTTCCATTCGCTCCCCGTTGAGCATGGACATAGATTTTCGTTTGATTATTTCTTTTCTCAGTATAATTTTATATTGTAAATGGAAAGTTGCGTAGCACTAATCTAAATTAACTTGCAACATCATATAGGTAAAAAGAAAATGTGTTGGTTCAATGACTTTTTTCTATATGAAATATTATTGTGGTGGTTACTAAAATCTTTTTAATCTCGATTTCAGAAATTTCATGAAAATGAAATGGTATTAATAATATACAAAAACACTCAGAAGGTATGTCAACAGGAACGAAGATTTTTGCTCCAAAATACTTTTGTCGCCTTTTACAATTATTTCAAATAAAAAATCTGCCCGCCATTGACATTTCAAAAGAAACGCCAAGTGAGTCTTCTGTCACCAAAAGTTGAAACGAAGCGATATTCAACACAATAGCAAATGAGTTATGAGTAATAGTAATATCTGTAACAATACAGCGGAAGAAGTCATTCTGAGAGTTATTAATACGTGAAGAGAAAACTTCTGATCCCTATTTAAAAAAGTTGTATGCACGGAGGACTTTGAGTTTTATCATAGTTGATGTTAATATGAAAAAAAGGACAGAATACTAAAATGTATGTACCAGAAATGTATTAAATTCAAGAAAATAAAACACTTATTTAGATATTATTTCTTTCATACTGTCCATGTGTGTCCTGTCAAGTCTGTTAAACATACACGTAGTATAGAGATTAAAGCTTAGAACTTTAAAATGTCAGATTCACGGATGAGTTTCTATAACAACAGAAACTTAAAAAAACATTAAATTACAAAATAATTAATTACGGTCGAATTTCGAGCGCCCTCTGGACTCCTTATTTATACAGTTCTCTGCTGACATCTAGGACGATACGAGTGAATCATTATCAAGGGCACCTATCTACCAAACTGCGGACGAAATGAACCCTATAAAAGTTCCAAAAAATTCAACTAGATGGTATTAGGATGGGACACGCATATTTTCTTAAAGGGAGTAGATAATTTTAGTGATTGTGATTAGATTAAATAAAAATATATCAAGTACCAAAGACCTAGTTATGATTTGACGCCAATTGATATGAGCCCCGCGACGTGGGGTGAAGCGTAAGCTAAAATAAAAACCTGGTTTCGGGAAATTTCTAGAACCATGGGCAGCAGTATAAAAGACACACATCGGGCCACGACTAGGCAGTTTAGTTTCGGATGTGAAATCGAAGCGATCTCTACAAAGCAAAAGAGAGAAATTTTAGTGATTGTGCTTAGTGATTTTGATTCTGTAAAGTGTTTTATTGTGAAAGCGGACAAATAACGACTTCTACGTTACAAAGTCCATTTTATTATCCATCGCACCTAACAATTGGTGTCAGAAGTGGGATGACGTTAGTGCAACGTGAAGAAGAGGGGCGCGCTCCGAGGACCAGGAAACAAGTCGGCATAGACGCTGCGCGACAACTTGCAGTTGAAGAGGAGGACGAGAGTGCTTCACTGTGGTCGTCGTCTGGAACAACCGCAGCGCCGACTCCTCAGATCATATTCAGGCCAGTCGTGAAATTGTAATCGGAAAAATGAACAGTGGACTGACTGGACTTGGGTAAAGCTCAAGGAGGTTCAGCATGAAGTGAAAAATATTACGCTGAGGACAAACTATTTGCAGGAGCGAGTAGAAGGACATGACACCCGCTTGCAACGACTAAGCAATGAGGGTAAACTTTACGACGAAACGACGAAACTCGTTGTTCCGTCATCATCATCTTCATCGGCGAGGCTCGACCTTCCACACTTTGGTGGAAAATCCTCCTGGGCGGCTTTTCAGTACCAGTTTGAGACGCACGCAAAAGCAAATGCCTGGGGGGAGGATAACTTTTTTACCGCTCTAACTTTGGTTTTAAGAGGGGACGCCTTGATGACAATAGAAAATCTATAGAAGGAATGCCGCACTCTTATTAAATTGGGATTGTGGCTGACCCAACTGCACCTCATGTATTGTAATGGATGGCCGTATTGTAATGGAGTCTTTGTCTCCGCCGGTGGGGACGGTGTGTGTAGAATCTGTTAGTGTTGAGTGTTCGTTGGGGCTGGGAAAGGGATTCCTCTGAGGGGGGGAATACGCGATGTTTGATGTTTGATGCGATAGGACATGTTTGGGACGTCTGTGGAGCGCCTTCGCTTTCTTGTCAGAGATGTAGCCGGCTGCATTGACTACTAGCTGGTTAGGATGTTCACCAGCCTTATCAAAGTAGCTCTTGGAGAGCAGCTTCATATATTGAGCGATGGTGCGCAGCTCAAGATCTCGATGTAGGTCAACATTTCGCATGAATCGGTTTTGGAGCTTTTGATAACTGTCAATGTGCCTGACGTGTGCGAAGACTACACTGGCGTTTGTCATAATTGGCCTCATGCAAGCTTTGTAAAGCGTCAGTTTGTGACGATGTGCCATTTTACTTTTCTTGCCTATCATTATATGGGTACGTATATGGTACAGTCGCCCTAGAAGGAAGGCGGCCCTATTCCGAGTCACTTGGACGCTGAGCTCCAAGTTCATCCTGCTGTCTAAGGTGACACCTAGGTACTTGGCAGTCTTAGCCCAGGAGACGAGCTTGTCGAAAAGTGATACTTGTTTCAGTATCTTTCGTTTCCTAGCGGTGCAGTCGCCTTGACCTGAGAGGAAGTGAGCCCTTCTGGAGAAGTAGACCACTTGGCTTTTGTCTGGATTTACCTCTATTTTTCATTTCCTAAACCACTCGCCTAAGGCGGTAGCCGCAGATTGGAGTTAAGAGGTGACAATCGAGGGGGCTGGGTGAGTGTAGCAGAGGGCGGTGTCATCCGCGAACAAAGCAAGTTGCACGTTTGGATGGCGAGGGACATTGCTAGTATATAGCGTGTATAGAAGAGGGGATAAGGCGGAGACCTGGGGGATTCCTGCGCGTAAGGAGCGAGGGGATGAGCGTGTGCCAACCACTCTGAAGCGAAACTGGCGATTTGATAAAAAAGTCTCGTATGATGGTCACGAGCCTGTCTGGCACACCGAGTTGGTTAAGCTTGTGGAGTAAGCCTTTGTGCCCGACTTTATCAAATGCCTTTGCTACATCGAAGAAGAGGGCACCTGTGCCTCTGGATCGTTTCTGACTGAGCCCTACGAGGATGTGCTCCGTGAGGCGGCGATGCACCTGCTGTTCGCAGGAGTGTTTAGCTCTAAAGCCAAACTGCTCATCCAATAGGAGGTTTGGACTGGACGACTGCTCTTAGGCGTATTCTGCTTAAGAAGTAGTTTTTCGTATATCTTACCAAACGTATTGAGGACATTTATGGGTCGGAAGCTCGAAGGCTGTGTTCTCGGTTTACCGGGTTTGAGGATACCTATGACATCTACTTCTTTCCATGCATCTGGGATGATACAGTTGGATAGGACGGCATTGAATATCGCCACTAGAAGTCCTACTAGGAACGGAGGAAGGCGTTTAACAAAACTTATTAGTTATATCGTCTGGGCCAAGGGCCTTTTTGGCGTGCATAGATCTAATAGTGGCTCGTATTTCGTCTACTGTCACGGGCGATAGGGGAGCGCCGGCTGGCGGACTGCCTATCCGGGCCTCGACTTCGGCTTCGACTAGGGCAGGCATTTGGCCTTTTCCGAATCATCGAACGCTGGTGGTAAGTGCGGTCTGGTCAATGGGGGCATTGGCATTACAGTCTCTGATCGGAGCGATCTCGCCAGCTTCCAGTAGGCCTGGTGAGAAGGAGAGATCGCCTCGACCAGTGAA
>DWJR01000001.1:0-14063 GCA_018249055.1 Codatractus cyledis | reverse complement strand
TATCTATAATATAAGTCTGAGGTAATTTTTTAATAAAATGTATAAAAAAAATTATAGAGTAAAAAAGAAAATGTTTACAAAAAATTCTTAGTTATTTGCTTCTAACTTCTTTAATTTTAAATTTAGGGGGAAAAATTATATAAACATATTTGTAGGCAAGATACATTGCTACAAATTATGATTTTACAAATTTTTTGTAAGACGCATAGTTTCAGAGATATAGCGAAAACAGTTTCACCCCCTTCTCCAAGGTGGCGGCCGGGGGACAAGGGTCGCGACCCCACAAACTTGAAGTTAAGATTCTATTGACCCCCCACATGTCCCAACAATAAAATTGCGACCTCTAAAAATGCATAAAACGGCCCTTGAATTGTAACACATCAATGGACTAAGTCGCGCAGCTAGCTAGCGAAGCTCGCTTTATAAGGCTTTATAAAATCGCTTTTATTCGCGTAATACATTCGTTGAAAACAATATAATTACTATTGCGGATAAGTGCGAGAATCACCAAGACTAGAACTACGTGACTACGGCTTTTTGTTTTAAATTTGATTTGCGTGGGAAAAAGAATATTCGCTGCGCAAACAATGGACTACCCTTATTACATAATCAGTAATAAGCCAAAATGTTATTGTATATGTTTCTCGCTTACATATTACAAAGCGAAAGAGAAATGTAAATAATAATACGGCTAAACAAGTTATACATAATTATTCTCGAATATTGGATTTTTGAGACGACTCAAATTATCCAAAAACGTGCTCATTAACTACGTAAAATTTAGTTAGAAATTTTGATTCTCCTCTTGTCCTCTACGGCCAATTACCCAAGTTCTGCTTGATTTGTCTGTTTATTTGAATTTTACGTATTTCAGCACGTATAAAAATGTCGATGGTTTTCACTATTATCTAGTACTAGTATCTGTCACGTTGAATATGAAAATAATAAACTTTTATATCAATAACTCCCAACTATCATAAGTATGTAATCAACGTTACCGTTGCCGTCTGGGCTTTAAGGGGCATAAGAGCATAACGTCTCAAGGCCGGTAAGTATAAATTAAAGTAAAATACGATTTTTTTCAATAGGTTCAATGCGATTAGACTCGCATTGCGGCATAGCATGTATCCCAACTCGCATAGTTTGATTTATCATATTTCGCCTTCGTAAAACAAAATAATACAAGTGAAATTTACGCATCTGTTATTGAAATAAATGAATACTAATATAAAGTACTATTACTGTCTCACCGTTGTTCTCGGGTCTCGTTGGCACCCTTTGGGCACGGAACTCTCAAAATAGTGTACGACCTGCTCCAGGTTTCAATTATCTCCATATCAAAATAGTGTACGACCTGCTCCAGGTTTCAAATATCTCCATATCAAATTTACTTCAATATTTTTGTAAAATATTTAATTCAATAGTATAGAACTGTAAAGTAGTCATCACACAAAAATATAATTCGACTCTTTAAAATTGTGAACCACAATGGTAGCTTTTTATAATCACGTTTCTCGCACACATTATAGAGAACAAACGATTATTATTTTTGGTTCCAGCTTCATTGAACCAAGTTACATAAGTAGGGCTGAATTAAGGGCTTTTATCCGTAACTAGACGACGTCTCCTACCTATAAAGCACCTGTTAAATTTCAGCTTAATTGAGAAACCTCTCTTCGAGATATCGTATTTGTTTAGTGAGTGATAGTCTTTTCAGTTTTATGTACCTAAATAATTAATATTCCATGTCATAATAAAGATATGAAAAAGTAAACATTTTTTTTCATTTATTTCAAACAAAATAGTGAAAACCCCGTCGAAAACGAAATAAGCAGACAATAATTTTGACAATGTTTTTTTACATAGGAGACCATAATGAGCCCATACGTTCTCAAAAATTTTTGTTATACCTACCCGGACTTTTACTTTCTTTTGCGGCCTGTTAATTTTTGTTTTTTAAAGTTGCAGAACTAATCTGCAACTATAAAAAACAAAAAAATATTGTACTTTTAGTACATACTTTTTAGAGGTAAAAAAGTAAGGTTATTTTTTAGTACTGTACTGTACCACTGTACAACTGTCCGCATACTATGCATCGATCTACACTCTATTGAATATTAGTCTGCGTGATCATAAAATAATCTCACCAAATAGATGAGCAACATTTATCACGAAGAACTACAGATACAGTAGGTACGGAACGAGCTCGCTTAGTTTCTATTTCACTCTATTAATTAAATTAAAATAACTCGTGTACAAACTGTCTTTCTCTGGATTTAATTTTCATAGTGACACTTTTTGTAGGTTTTAACATGCAATATTAGTTTGTATGACCTAATTACTGTGTTGTGTGTGTACCAATCATTGTGTTATTTTTTACATACACATAAAAATTTATATTCTTTCACTCCGTGGTTTGTGAGATTGTTAGGTAACTTTGTAAGTGGCTGAAGGGCTGAGGCATCTTTGCGTATCCCTCTTGAGTAAAAATTAAAAAAAGATCTGGTTGTATGGTTAAACAAAGCAGGACGAAGCTACAACCGAAAATACTAGCTAAAACATTAGCCACTAAAGCTTCGAAACTGTCACTTGCGCCGTTCAAAAAGCGTCACTGCACACTCACCATTCATTTCGATCTCTTCCTGTTCTTGTTTTATTTGTTTCCTTCTCTTGAAGTTATCCCAGATTCTCTTGAAAATATCTGCATGGTTGATGCAGAATATTAAAGTCAGCACCAAACCCTAGTGACAAATTACACGTTATTATGACAGTAGAGACACGGTTGATTTCTTCAATGCCATCGTAATAAATTGGGCAGATTTTGAGTAGCAATGTACTTTTATAAGTGAATAACCAAACTTTGGTCGAGTAGATTGATTAAATATTCACTACTTTACTTTTCCGTGCGCGTCCACTCGACTTGTAGGGGAGAGGTGGCATGAAAGGGACATTTTTGAATTTGAGGTCCTAGTAAGTGATTGAGAAAATATTTGGAACAGGATGGAGTCGATTAGGAAGCGTTTATTATTAAACAATTGAAATTAAATGCAATAATTGTCATTAATCAATTCTTAGTTATATATTTACGCATCTTTAAAAAATGTGTATTTTGTCTCTTTCATAAATGAACTGTATTGAAAGGGACGCAGTAATTTATGAAAGGGACAGTATCTAATTTTTGAGGAAATATGTGTACATTAATTACCTAAATAGATATGTTAATAATGAAACTTAAAAGCGATTAAAATTATTGTCATTATAAAAATATTAAATATATTAAAATTTTACTTAATCATAAAGACTACTATTAAACACTTAAACTTAAATATAAATCAAAAATATTAAAATCTTCTGTGATAAAACTATCTTAACTTTTATGATAGATGTTTGGTGAATCGGTTCGTGCATTTGAATCAAGTTCAGGATCAATAAGGTTAGATGGTCTTTGGACAGTTCTTCTTTATTTGAGGAAGATTAGTTAGAGTTTTGAGCTGAACCAGTGAAGATCTTAAGAGACTGTGGTCGGTCTGTTACAAAAGCAGGTGAAAAATCTTATCCGAAAAAATATGTTTCTTAATTGTCCATATCCCGATGCTCTTGAAACCTGAACTTATATTATTCATATTAATAGCAACACAGAAAGCATTTTTAGCAAATTGAGCCACATTATAATAGTAGGCCTGAAAGAGACAGAAATGAAGGAGACGTCCCATTCACAACTGTTTGCTGTGTCCCTTTCATAAATATGATACAAAAAATTAAAAAGTAACCACAAAATTTACAATATTACATTAAAGTTCAAGGTTCTTATGTTCTTGCGTTTATGGATGTCGATCCTATTTTAAACAGCGATTCATACATAAAGAAGTATGTCGCTACACTCGATAAAACGTTTCACAATTATAATAGAAAAAATACTATTTAATGCCAATAAAAACACTCGAACGTATCCGTCGTGTTTAAAATAACAGGAGTATGAAGTTAGCCACAGGCGAACTGCGTTGTCTCGAAATCGTTTTTAATTTAAGGGTAATTTGATTTTGTCCCTTTCAATACGTGCCCCTATCATGCCACCTCCCCTACATGACCACTTGTGTAGATGGTAAACTGAATGGATGACTGCTATTCCCAAAACGTAGCTTCCAGGAAAGGTCTTGAATACTCCTCCAGGAGGTCGAAGGCAACGCTCGGCTGAACGATCAAATCCCACGGCCGCCACTCAGCAGGGTTGGGCACTTGTAATATTGTATTGCCCGGGTACACAACTTGTTATATGAATGAATGTTGAACATGGTACGATATATATGGCAATATCACGGTCTACTTAGGATTTTCCTATCTTCAAATCAAGAATAGACAAAACTAAATATTTTCTTTTTATTTCCAACTCACCTGGAAACAGCATACCATGGTCGTTTCGACCGAGTACACCTTTTCTTCCATTGTTCCTATCGGTGGCGGCATCGGCACCGTGAGAAACTGCAAACAAAAATAAGGCTTTAACATCATTTTCGATGTTAGAAACATCAACAACAACATTTAAGTTCATACCTTTTTGCAAATTTCAAGCAACATGCGGATAGGTACTTTACGCAACTTATACGCATAGGCGCATTGACGCGTATGCGCGTCACGTGTTAAGGATATATTATAAAATCCAATCATATTATACCTACAATGTTGTAAAATGTCTGTCGTGAGTAATCCCAACGATTCACCACGATGACGGTCCGCGATGGAGCGAAACACATGTTTCTCGAATATGGTGATGTGTACCATTTATTTTGCATGTTTCGTTTGTGGAAGGGAGGGTGTTAACGCTGCACTGTGTTAGCAGCGAAATTTTGTCGGAGTAGTTTTATTCTAACTTTATAACATGGACTTCTGTAAAACAATGTAATAAACACCATTCGACGGCAGGTATATTTGATAGTACTGCGACTTCTGCGAATATGACGGCAAACGTAAAGCCGGGCCTCCACTGCAAAAGTGTAACAATTGAGAAGAAATCTAGCGGAACGTAGTATAACAAGTAAATATTGGTTTTACTTTCCATTGAAAAGGACTTTATACGAAGTTCGTTCCGTTTGCAGTGGACACCTGGCATAACCGCCGCCGCGCGCTTTCAAAGGCATCGCTGACACGCGCAGGACTACCTCGACCATGAGAGTGCAAAATAGGGAATGATGCACTTATTAAATTGAGTCAGGAGTGCGTAAGCTTTGGTCCGTGTGGTGATTTCGCTGTTGTGATTGTTTGAGTTACGAAAGTGCATGTTACATATTATGTTACACATGCAATTACATAAATAGGCTCAAATCGGGGTGCCTATTATTTATATTATGGATACCTTTATAGATTGTACAGGGCATTTTAACACATTGCGCCTACATATATGTCGTTGCCAGATCAACGAATTGATATTTTTTATGAAACGGTTGAATTTTATAATATAACCAGCTATAACTGAACATATTCTTTAAAAGTTTTATGATAAGTCAATTCCCGTTTGGTCGGATCTTTAATTTAGGGATGCCATTATTTAAAAGCTAACCTAAACTGACCTAACTTGAAATAATTACATAAATTATAACAAAGCCATTATGCATCATTACAACAAAACGATAGCCCCTTAGGGTGAATTATGTATGGTCACTCATCAGTGTCATTTACATGTCTGGCTGACCGGGAATCGAATCCGCAACGTAAAAACCGGCTTCTTTAGATTGTAACCAAGGTTATATCGTTCGTGCACGCTTATAATAAATGGTAGATTCATAACGCCATGAAAGAGATGGTAGAACGAAAATTTAAGAAATAAGCAGAGCTGCCCAAATTATGCGAGACGAGTAGGAAATAGGGACTTGGCTTGAGAAAGTAAATGGAAATAAAAAAAATAGCACTCTTAACACTTTTAAAACAATCTATTTGGTATTGTTATTGTAATTTGCAATTTGTAGAACATTTATAAGTCCATCCAGAATCGCCCCTAACAATAAAAATAATTTTATTAATTAGGTTTAGAAAAACGGAGTTTCGAGGTATCAAACAATAAAATCAATCGAATCAGAACCTCCTCCTTTTTGAATCCTGTTGAAAATAGTGTAATTGTATCGTTAAATATTATAGATAATATATATAGTTATTCAACATAAAGCTAATAATTATAGACAAAAATTAATGGCGAAATCAGGAATTAAAATGATTTTTATGAACGGCACGCCAGCTATCTACGAATACTCTTAAAATTGCAGCAGAGGGCCAACCTGGGAACTGAAGGTGCTATTGTTGCCTCTACCGGTTACATATAATGTTGTCTGAGGAATACTGCAAAGCATACAAGGTATATGTTTTAAAGCGCAACTTACCAGAATTAACAACGCTCTTACTACACTGATGAACATATGTCGAAGGGATTGTTTTTTCCTGGTCCTGGCCAGATACAGTACTACACTAAGGTAACCTGAAATAATAGAATTTAATTAGTTATAACTCCATATTTAACGATACGCACACAAACACCATATTGGTTACATACATATTTATGTATGTGTGGTATTTGTGTGCGTTATTAATTATCGTTCATGTTATCGTTTGTATCAGTTGATAGCAGTTCAAAGTTAACTTTTTGAAATGTGCTTCGAGTCAACGTGCTGTGAAATTTATGATGTGATATTATTATTTTGTTATTATTGAAGTTTTTTTATTAAGTTATAGGTACTGAAATGGCATATACATATACACATAAAATTATATGGATATACATATAAAATTATATGGTCTCATATACACACAGAAAGTAAAAGAATAAAAAAATATCGAAAAATACCAATTTGTATATGTATTCTTTAAATTTTAAATAAATTAGTCGAATTTCGACCACTGTATGAACACCAACATGTACATATGCAAACAACGGTCGAATTGCATACATTAATCACAAGCTTACAGGGAACGTGTGTTCTGGGTTCTTTACACACATCTAATATAAAAATCTCATGTCACAGTGTTTCTTATGGAAGTTCTCCGTTTTTTTGGATATTTGGAAGTTTTGAAAATAGGTCGTTGGCTATTTTATAAACCCCTTGCTGATAAGGGTGGCGGTTTCGAGGATTTATTTTTAATTTTTTGGACTATTTTTTAAATTGTTTGGCATCAAAAAATACCTATAACATAATAACAGCACTATAGAAAATTATGAATATATATTGTTTTATGCAAAATATACTCACAAATACATGCGATTATGACGAAAACCAGAGAAAAGCTAAACACGAGTGACGCTGTTGAGAAACGAATGAGGCACCTGTGAAAAGAAATGTTTCATAAAATACATGCAACGATTCGTGACAAAACATGACATTGTATCTTGTTTGTCTCATTTCTGTGCATAAAAGTAGAACTTTGCGTTGTTGAAGGTGGAAGAATCCCTCGTGGTTCGACCCCGGTGGCACTATGGCCTCACTTATATCTGCGTTGTAACAGCCGCTGCGCGCTGCCGTGTTCCGGTTTGAAGGTAGTGAAGGAGCTACACTTATAAAGCATTTCAACTTAGTCATCAGGAGTAGCAACGCCTCTGTGTCTCAGGTAGGACCCGTATCTAAGGTTTATTGCAGAGGTCCATGGCTTTGGCCATTTATTAGCGGGTACAGTGCATGCACATTTGCTGATTTTATAATATATATATAAAACGGTTGAACAGAGGTACATGATATCGTATACTTGGAGAGATATGTACATGTTATCGCATACTTAGTGATTGACTGATTTAACTCAAAAAGGCCTTTTTTGGAAACACGCAATAAAAGTTCCGATAATCATTATTTTCTTAATGTTATATCTTACAAGCCACTCTAAATAGCCTATTAAGAATAAAATGAGAAACCGTACAGAAACCCACTCAGGGTTTCAAAACTGAATTAAGGTGTTTAAGAAACTTTGGATTTATTCTATGTAATGTATGTAAGAAAGCGTATAAAATAAATGTTTATTTAGACGATGGGAACGTGTAGTCTGAAGCAGCTCCAGTGAAGAGCACCGTTATTTTAAATTATTTATTTGTGACATTTATATTTTAAGAAAAAGATGTGTGTTAAAGAGTTATCTGCGCCACTTGTTCTCAACAACGTAAAAGCTCGCGAAGTGGTGGTAGATTTTGTTGACGTTCAAAAAGAATTCTGTAAAAATCTACTTTGAATAAGATATTTTGACTTTGATTTTGACTTTGACATCCGAATTTACAAGGCCGACGAAGGTCATAATGGAAAAAAATATAAACTGATATTTGAAGATAGATTAAGGAGTTATTTGGTTAGTACGCTTATATACCTCTCCGTCTGCTTGAGTGCGATTCGTAGCAACATGTAGATGAAAGTAAGTGCGGCTGGTATTACCCAGCCAATCAGATAATATTTCGTCATGTTAGTGGTGAGTTCCACGAACACCTGTAGGGTAGAAGCATATTATAATGGGATTAGAAGACATAAAAATAATATATACATATGTATTTATTCCATTTTACAGTGTCCCGTAAAAAACATAAACCAGCCTGATGATGGAAAAGACTTGATGATCTCCAAGCAAATGAACTAATTTTATTGAATCATTGGTATAAACACTCGATGAAGCCACTCTTTAACTAAAAAACTAAATCAAAATCGTTACGATGGAACAGACAGACACGTAGATACCCAGATACACTTACATACAGAAATACGTGTGGCCGCGGTGGCTCCCGCACTCTCACCACGAAGGTGTTTAATTATTAATATAAATTGTTCATACTGATATATGTACCTTATAAGGTACTTACCTCAACGACAGATTTGTATAAATAATGGACTTCGCAGAACACCCACATGTAAGTACTGCATATAAAGTACATATGTATATAGTGTAGGATAACGCCCAATGTCTGAAAAAAAAGGAAGAGTTACTATAGGCATTTATATTATACAAGGTTCAAATGAAAATATAAAGCTCATTATTCAACGGTCTTATTTGCATATTTTACTAAAATCCCATTGTGCATCTATAGGGGGAAGCGAAGAAACTGGACCCTATTTATACCTTCGCTTGATATTGGTAAATTATAATTTATTATTGGAAAGGCAGTTTATATACTGATACTTTCGTGTATTTGTATACGTGTATGAAAAAAAAATTGAATACATAATAAATATTATATTTGTAGAGTATCTAGTTTATTTTGGCATGGCATTAAAGCCAGCGAAGCGTGTGCTTCACTGTTCTCGCGGTGTTATCAAATCAAATATAATATCTTAGTGTAAGAAAATTATCAACAGTATTATTTTCTAAAGTCGGTCCCTGTTGTCATCCATGGATGGCAGTCGTTAAGCGTTAAGCCATGCGGTTTGAAAACATTCGAGGCGGGTTGGTTACTAACCCGTACATCTCCCCACCAATCCACATTGGAACAGTGTGGTGGAGTGTGCTTCAGGCCTGCTCCATGTGTAAAGAGAGACCTGTGGCCAGTAGTGGCGCTCAGCAGGCAAATTAATAAGCAAGTAGAGAAAGATTAGGAAACTTACCGAATTTTGTTCAAAATCGTCCGGGTTAACGAACATATAGGTGTATAAAAGTATCCAGGAGATGCAAAAACATCCTACCGATAAGAATGTCATTGTATGTATGTGCGTCCTTTTGCTGGGGTCCAACCTGTTTGATAAAAAAGGTAATTTATTTATCACGTGGTACACAAAATAAGAATAAATAAAACATTGATACCCTAGTACTTACTTGTATTTAATGATGTAGAGTGGCACTAATATGCTGAGCAATGATATAGTAGTAGCAGACATATTTGAGGCGTAATTAGGACGTTGAAACTAAAACAGAAGAAAACGTGTTATATGGAAGAATGTGAATCATCGAAACTAATTTGTACAGAATATATGCATTATTAATATAATGGTTTATTAAAATATATAAATGTGGCATAATTGAAATATATATTCAAAGCTTCTGGCGGTCAGCCAGTCTGACCTGCAGCAATATATGTTTAACATTAAAAGGCCAAGGTCGAGTCGAAGGTTGAGTTGGATAGATCATGTCGCTGTTATTTCTTCTATTCAAACTCCTTCAAACCAGAACGCTTTTTGCAGACTATTTCTAAAATCATACTCCACAATAAGATTCCTTGTAGCTTGAGTGTCTTAGACCATAGACGGTACAAAATCCAGACTCAGAACAGAAATCTAAATTCACCACTTAAATGTCTGTCTGGCCAGCGATCATCCGGTAAGATGACAGCTACGTCACGCGAGTCTAACAAGCACTGCAGTTAAAGGTATGTATCTCATTAATAGCATTTATTACTTACGGCGGCATGGCCTTTATCGACGCACGTTTCGTTATACGGTATCCACGTTACGTTACGTCCATTATACGGTTCATCCAGGTAATCAAGTACATTCGTTTCCATCTACAACATTACACAAAATTTAGAAATCGGAGTAAATGTGTTATGTTGCTGTAAAGGTGAAAGTCGATAGAAATAATTTAATCGTAAAAACATATATGTTTTTTCTTACGGTATATAAAATGTACTGTACATTTGTTATTATATTGTTACGACTTGGAGTACCCGTAACACGAAATTAAAGCGTTGTACAACCATGTACTCAGACATATCTGTAGATATGTCATCCTAAGATGAAAGCATCCTAACCGAGAGGCTGCTTATCTGAATTATCTTATTGAGGGACGAGTTTCTTCAGGTTGTCACATCGTTCATGTGCGCTAGCTCTATGTGCAACCATGTCTTAAAATGTACGCAGGCGATGTCACGATTATAGCTATTACAATATAGTAAACTTACTGCTGCTGTTTTATACGGCTATGGCGCCTGCACTCGTTAAGTTTTTTTTGCACCGTTTACCTGTGGATTGGAAATAAGTTACAAAGCGGAAATTATCTCGTCGAGAGCGTGTGTATGTATGTGTTACGACAAGAACATGTGCGTGTGTGTGAGTTTAACGATTACTGCAAATGAATAGAACAGGGACCGATAGCTTGACGTGCCCTTCGGATCGCGGGAGGTCGCATGATATATAGCCACAGTCTCCTCTCCAACTTCTGACCGGGCCCGAAATAACTTAACTTTACAGATCCACAAAGTACTTTGCCAGGTGGTAGAACTCGTTCAGTTCGACCGTAGAGGTGCCACCGCCACCCTCATAATCCTCCGTGAAGCAATGTTTGTGTTTCGGTTTGGAGAGGCGTGGTTGCCGAATATACTTAAATAGGAGGCGAACATGTTAGTCCTCACGGTTAGCAACGCGTTTGGGACACGTTCCCGCGCGCACCTCAGAGGAGTCGGGGTGAGCTTACCATCTTCAGCTCACCCCTCACCGAAGAGGGCTTGGCCTCGGCCGAGCATACGCCGTCGGGACCGCGGAAGAATGCGAAAGCGTACCCGCAGTCCCGACAACGGCGTTGAAATGGAACACCGTGTAGTTTTAGCCGGTAAGAGTCCGGCATATCCTCTCAGTTGCCCTCGCGACTGAGACGAACCCACAAGGGTTTCCCGTGGTCACAAAAGGTATCCAAACCTATTGCAGGGACCCTAGCATAAAACATTTTAAGTAAAGCATTTTTTTTTCTATGTCGATGCATACAATTTTTCCAAACAAACGTACACTGTCTTCTCTCGTTCAGTTGCCAGACAAGAATAGATAAACAATGTACTGTAACCATATAAAGTACTGCACACTTCAAATTTTTACTTAAGGTCGCTATAATAACAAATATTTAAAAACAAAAAGAGTTACATATTAATTTCAGAAAATAATAAAAGATACCTAAAATAATCGATGCCATCTATATTGCCATTACTGCAATGCGTGAGTACCCACTTGAAATGTGATATCGTTATACGTTGATACGACACACGTTTGACGCTATCTTGCTCTGGAAACCGCTTGGCGATTGCCTAAATGTAGTAATGTACGATTGATTTTAATACACAGATGTTATTATGTATGTAAGCCAATTCTTCAGTTTTCATACAAAAATCATTCACTACTCAATTATACTTCATGGAAGGGCATATGCTTGAATGCGTTCTCCATAATAGAAAAAAACAACGCTGTCTAAAAAGTTAAGAATAGGGTCGCACTATTTTTATAAGTATTTTATAAAATACTAACACAATTTCGATCCATGTAATCATTTATAAGAAATCACTAGATTACATGAGTCGACTTTAAAAATATGTGCTTACCAACATGCTCTTTATTTATATTTTTCTTAGTAGTGTTATAAAAGTCGGTTGTATTTTTAATAATTAAAAAGTAATTCCGGAATTAAGTTTTGTTTATTAACTCATAATAGATAAGTAGCGCTGAGGCTTACATCAACAGCTCACGAGAACAACATGATTAGAGTAATCATCTGAAAAGTGATGAAATTAACTAACACCGGACGCGTCATTAATTGCCTCAACTTCTCTTGAGATTCCATCATCAGATCCCGACTATATGAGAATGGGTCCCCTTCGAGAGGATTTCCATTCAAGCTAAAAAAATAAATTGTTAGCAACTGACAAAATTTATTTAATTCCACACTTACAAGTGCGGCGCCACGTATAGTTAATACGAATTTGATATTTCACAGACATTTTACATGGGATTTTATAAAACGATCTTCCAGTATAGCGCTTCAGGTATATTTCGGTTTGTAAACTATTCTTCCATTCTGGAAATTTAGATAGGAAAGTGCAAAGGTAGAGTTCCCAGAGTTGTGTGGACTGGTGTTCGTAGCGCTTTGACCACACACCGCGGAGCCGAGTGTTTCATCCCAGAAGCTAAACAAAGTAGATAATAAATGAAAACATTACACTGTTGACAATAATTTAATTGTCCTTGTTTAAAATTATATGAAGCGACCATTACGCTAAGCTGACTAATACTAACTGTCTCAGAATGGATCTTATTAACTAAATCTCAAAGCATAATTCTCACAGACCCACCCTTCAAAGTACAATACAACAGCGCTTAACGCTGCTGTTATTAGGCAGATTTAGGAGTGGCGATGGTGTCTCGGGGTCGGTAAATACGGTAATAATATAACATGTGTAACGAGATTTGCACGGAAGTAGAATGTTATCCTGTTTCATCCCACGGGTTGAATGTAGCTTGAGTCGTTTCGGTTAGACTCGGTTTCGGGGTTATGTGAATTATATTTTTAGGCTTGCAAAATTTCATTTGCTTTATCTATTATTCTCAGCTCAACGTGAATTGGTGGAAGTAGGGATTTGTGGCCGACCCGATATCTAGAAGCTTTTAATTTTAAGCCGATTGACATGTAATAATAGTACGATCTCCAAAAACGGAAACATACATGATAGTTTCTGCATTAGAAAGGTCATACTCATTTGCTGCACGTCAGTGTTGAACATAATTAGATGTAACATATTGATAAAATGAATGACACGAAATTATTTATTCAGTGCACAATTATGTTTCAGATCCAATATTATTTAAGGTCTTGTCGATAAATCAATGTTTATTTATTTCATTATCATCTATATGTTTTATTGATAATCCTGAAGGTAGCAAATAAACAGTTATAAAATGTGTAAGCCTGGCTTTTTTTTCGAATTGTGTAGTTGCTGTTGGTCATAGTGGCCTTGAGAGCTTCACCGGGTTTTTTGAGGCAAGCTCCTGATGGGGCTCAAGCCTGGGGGGACAAAAGCCTATGATCGGGAAGGGATGGTTTTGGTCCCCGTTTTCGGCCTTGACCATCCGCCTTCTCTAGAGGGAGGGAAAGTTACGGACCCAGCGAAGTGCTGTCCTGACCGTCGGCCACTTATTAATTGGGATTGCGGCTGACCCAAGGGCACCTCCTGTGAGGTAAGCCTGGCACATCAAGCTTAGCTATACAACCAAGGGCCCCGGAGCAAAAAAAATCAAGGTCCTGTAGTAAACTATTTCCTTTAAATGAGGCTCCAAATTCATTTTAAAGTAAACTAAAAACTTTAATATAGAATAAAGAATAGTAAAATAGATTTCAGTTAAGATAATAAATTTATTTTTCAAATA